>JARHVA010002930.1:2260000-2271671 GCA_037957365.1 Torreya grandis | reverse complement strand
TTATAGTTCCTCTCCAATTCTGATTCAACCATAGTTGAGGCATCCATCACCAACATAGAGAGTTCATACACCTCCATAGTTTTAGGATTTTAGATAGAGTCCAGCTATAGTATTCACACTCAAGGTAGTATCATTGAGATCTCATGCATCTACTCACAGAAGCAGATGTTCAAAAGAGCTTCTCCTACTACCATAATGGGTCCTTAAGAGCCTTACATTTGCATCCACTTTCTCATAGTCACCAAGGGGGGACCCCACACTTAGTTTTTTATTAGATATTTTAGATCATTTATAATATATATAGCTTTCAAAGCCACAGTCTTAGCATTTCCATCATGCTTCATGATCACGCATGATTCATCTCTTTGATATAGTACACCATGATAGGGAGTCTCCCATGAGACTCATCAGTTAGTATCATCCTTTCCTCACTTACCTATACATAGTTTATTATTCTTGATTTTACATAAGCTAAAATATATCAAAAACACCAAAAAACATTCAAATATATTCAAAATACAAAACATTCAAATATATCAAAAATATCCAAAAACTATACACATTCAAAAATACAAAATATTCAAATAGTTCAACATAAAAAAACATGCAAATAATTCAAAAAACCAAAAATATTTTGATTGTATGTATTATCCATGTTTTAAATTTATACTATCATGATAGACTTACATTTATTAATCTATGCTATTGCTTGTCAATTATCTAATTTACCATGATTCACTTAATCTTCTTTAAATGTGTACAATGACAACCAGCTCCTTGAGTGCTTCACTCTACCCATTTAGGGGGGCATCCTACTTCTACATTTGAGACAAACATCGATATACATACCCACTAGGGAATCTTATACATGATTACACCATCTAGGTTATGTTATTATTACACCACACACTCTATTTATCATGTTGATGTACATTACTAACTGGATTACACAGATTACTCTATCAGCACTCATTAGTATATAACACTTGTGTATTTCTTTAGCATATCGTAGTCTTGTACTACACATATTTATGCATAATTTCACCTCTTTATTTAATTAGTTAAATGCATTTATAATTCCTATTTCTCACATGCTTACCTTCCTTGCTTTACATAGCTATATTGTTTTGCATTTCTTAGTTTCTATTTTTTTCCTATATGTGCTTAGGACATTTTCTAATGTCTTTTTCCTCTATTCATGTGTGTACCTTAGGACATTTGACCATGTCCTTTACCTATAATCCTCTATGTGATTATGAATTCCATGTCAATTTTGCTTATTTCAATTGTATGAGTATGTAGCATTTGAACATGCCTTATATGCTTGATTTTAGTTTGAGTGACATGTGCCCATGTCCCTTATTTGCTTGGCCCCTTGCCCGCCTTTTTATGATTCTTACTTCTTGACTTATGTGCTTGTTGATTGTTTGTTTCTCATCATTTACAATGCCATGATTGATATCATGTATTTATCTTGCTTTCTTGGATGCCATGATAGACATCATCTTCCATACCTCCAACTAACAACTAACAACTAACAGCTAACCCAGAATTTCATTTATAGTTCAATACATTGCACATGTTATTACATTATTATATCTTATCTAGGCTACCCCCTATTGATCTAACAGTCTCTCACTATAACCCATGCTATATCTTGAGATATCTTTTTGATTATCATTTTTATATCATGTATCTTTGTAGCATAACACAATTGTTGGCTCTTTCTTCTGAGGGAAGTCATTGCAAGATATTCATTCCTATCCTTAGAAGAGGGAAAACAAATAGGGGTTTTGTCATAGAGAGAAAAGCTCCTAATAATTGAAAAGCAACATTCAAAACACTGAGAATAACAACCAGACATCAAACCAATCATAATAGATCAAGTAGACAATCAAAAATCTAGAATAGTTATCAGATTTGGCCTTAGATAATAGTAGCCCAAATTGGACTACAACACTAGTGACCCTAGTGTCCACTTTTATCACTCCTATCTAAACAACATAAAAACTAAATTTATAGAAATAGATAGAAAGGTAATTTTAGTTACAATTTTTTTAAGCTACATTTCAAACCAAATTTAGTAATTTTAGTACAATTTTTCTTAAAGAATCCAAATATAGGGGCATCATGTGTAGTATGATGGATCTCACTTCCAATTTCAAATAGGGAATTTAGTATAACTTCTAGGTCAAAATCCATGTTTTAAACACTAGTGATTATGGGCAATGTGCATGGCACATTTGTTTTCTTTCTTTTTGAGTTTAGTGTTACCCAGGCATTCTCAATAGTTATGTGCCTTATTCTATTTGTAGGTGGTTGGCATCATTTTTAAATGGATTTCATACAAGCCTAACTCCCTGAGTTCTTAAGTTCTTGAGTGGATTTCATATAAGCCTAGTGCACCTAGGTTTAGAGTGGCTTTCATACAAGCCTAATCTCCATCTTTCAGAGTGGCTAGGAGTGGCCTAGTTTGTAACATAAATTTGAATATCCACACCAATATTGTAAGATCAAAGTAAATTCATGGGATTTAGGAGCCATCTCATATGACACACATTCCATACTAGTATCAGTTTATATCTTCACTTTATGGGGCAATGATGGAGCCAAAGAACTAGCTAGCCTTTGTATTCTTGAGCCACCTATCTAGAGGGATTGGACACATAGTAAAAACATTCATCAACACATGTAAGATCATTTAGTTCACTTATTAGGTGATGATGAAGCCAAAGGGATAGTCTTTGAATTCTTGAGCCACTTTCAAGAAATTGAGCATTCATATCCATTCACAATATTACTCTTGGTTCAACACACATCCAACATCACTTAGCATAATCCAACATCACTCAACAACATATTATGTTTTATATTATTTCATGTACTCAATGAAGTGTATTCATTCCTTTTTCTTCCTCTCTCTCTTACCCAACTTTGTACATTCTTATTTTAGATATAACATATCTAATAAGAACTGATCTACTCTTTATTTTCTCTTATAGATTTACACTTCACAATGTGCTCTCTCTATGCACACGCACCATCACACAAATTCATGAGCTTCATCCTTGTAGGTAAGTTCAGGTACACTTTTTATTTTTCCTTTATTCTAGTATTTTGATTTCCTACATCACTAGAATAAAGGGGGGTGCAAATGTAGTCATATAAAATGTAAAAAATGGTAAATTAAGTATGGAGAGGTTCCTCTTTCTTGCTCTCATAACCCTCATAGACTTGTTTTCACTGATTCCTAATCATTCATAGCCTTCCAAACTTGATCCCAACTGAGCCAAACTCCTTTTTCCATGAATAATCCATCCCCATAGGTCCTATCTACTTAGGACAATAGTGCCACACTAGGACTATAACACCAATGCCACTCCTATCTAATTTTTGACACTATTGTCCAAGTCTTTTCTAACCTTAATGATCAATTCCTTCTAGTTTCCCATCCTTATCCTTTTCAAACCTAAAATGAGCAAATTCAATCCAAGACCAATAGATTCCTATAAAAAGCCTATTCAAAGATCGTTTGGGAAAGGGTTGGAAAACGATCACTAATCAAGTAAGAATACAAACAAGACCACTCAAGAAATCTTGTCTATTCTATGCATACAACCAACCAATACACTTACAAGCTTATTCAAATTCTTACACTAATCCCTAGCCATCTCAAGTACATCTAATATAGTATTCTACATATTTATACACTCAATTTCACAAAGCACATCAAGTGGGAGAACTACATATGGCTTGATACCTCTTCAGAGTATTGGCATGTAGGCAACATGCCCACACACAAGGTGTGAAACATGTCTAGTGTATATTACACACACTCCACCAACCCCCCCCCCCCCCCCCCCCCCCCCCCGCCTCTTGCTCAAAATTAGTCAAAGCATAATGGAAGATAGAGTTTGAATAAGTAATATGCTCTACAAGGATCTCTATATACTTATATCTATCAAAACTTCATAGATAGGGTCACATATACCTATTGAACAAAACTCAAAAAGCTTAGATCCTTAAGATAATAGAGGTAGAAGTAGACTATAGTACTAGTGTCACTCCTATCTAGTTTTGATGCTCTTATCCAATCAAAAAATGAAGTCCAAATATTAGTTTATGATAGTGTCCTAGTCCTACACAGTCAATATCAACCTCTATCTTAATAAGATCAGCATAGTTTTAAGCTAAGTTATATTTATCTCTATTCACTTACTATTTTTAGGAAGTCTAAACAACAATCAAAGTTAATAAATTAGTAGGTTAATTATACCATAATATTTGATTGATTTTACTACTCAGACCCTTTAATTAAATTAGGAATAATACACCAATATTCCCAAAACTATTAAATCATATATGTAATTTCTATTATTATGAATTGCCTAAGTAATTTCCCTACAAAGTGGTATCAAAAACTTTGATATGGGCAAGTTTCTATGATGTATTTTTTTCACATCTAGCATCTTGAGAACTAGAAGCCAAAAAAATATAACTTGTGATCTGGGAAGAATTTATTTTTTTCATCACCACATTTTTTTTGTGAATTTTTCTTAAAAAAAAAAGAAAAAACATTTTTTCTAGGAAAAATAAGAAGTCTAGATTTTTTCTTATCTTATGTAAATTAGCAGTTTTTGGATTTGGCTCTATGAGACGATCATAATGGTATATTCTATTGGTACACTTTTTTTGGGTAACTTTTTTTCACCTTTATGCATAATAACAAAATTTGGATTTGTCTCAGTGAGATGATCATAATGGTATATTCCACTGGTATATTTTTTTGGGACTAAAACCCTCATAGGGTTTGTGCATGGCTAGTCCAAACACTCATAAATGTGATAAAGGGATAGAAACTCTAAAATATATTCACACATACAATATAAAATCTAAAACTTTTGATCCATTTATTTGAAAGGTAGTTCCACAACTTAAGTTAGAGTTTCAGAGCATGGTGAAAAAGGCTAAATTTGATACAATTCAAGGGGACATTATAGGTTTGAGAGGGGACTTGGATAGCATGAAAAATCAATTATAATAAATATTTAGGTAATTAGTCAACTTGTCAGCTCAACCAGTGTAAAATAATCCTCCACCACTTTAGTTTGGTTCTCCTTTTCCAAATAATACCAACACGAATTCTATCCCTAAGCTTATGTTGCCAAAAGTTGACTAGTAAAGTTTGATGGTAATGATCCACTCACTTGGATCACTCAAATTAGAAATTTATTTGATCTACATCAAACTCCATGTTCATAAAAAGTGGTTATGGCATCTTTATATCTAGAACCTAATCCATTAATTTGGTATCATTGGTTATGTGGTCAAAACAAAAATAAGGGTGTCCTAGTTTCATTGTTAGTATTTTATAAGGAGTCACAGCTCCACTATCATAATAATTTCTTTAAAAACTAGTTTAGTTAGTTGGACAAGTTATGCTAGATCAAGACTGTCAAGGACTACATTCATCAATTTTAGAATCTCTCTTTATGTGTGGTAGACATCACTGAGGAAAATCTAACCTATTTTTGGGTGGCCTCAAAGATAACATCCAATTAGAGGTTTGCATGTTTCATCCCTATATTGTATCTAAGACCATACCAAGGGCACACATTATTGAGGAAAAAGAGATGATTAGACAAATACCTTTCACCAATGTTTGTGAATGCACCTTCACAACACCATCATCTCATGCTCTTACCAAATTGACATCTCAATAAATGGAAGAAAAGCATGCAAAATTCTTGGGTTTTAGATGCAATAGCAAAAGAAGCAAAGGGCATCAATGTGATAAAAATAAGTTATTTTACATTAACAGTGCCAATGAGGAGGAAGATGATGAGGAGGATCTAGGGGAAGGGTTACAATAACTTGAGGATGAATTTGAAGATTCTTAGCCTACTATTTCCTGTCATGCACATTTAGGCATTAGTACTCCTCAAAATCTTAAGGTGGTAGGGTTCCTACAGAAATAGAAGGTGATTATGCTAATTAACTCTAGTAGTACACATAACTTCATTAAAAGTAATTTAGTTTCACATTTGATTTGTTTCATTTACCCAACTCCAGACTTTCAAGTCATGATTATAGATGGTGGTATGGTCAAATATTATGGAAAATGCCATAGTATTAAGCTTTCTATGGGAGATTATTTGTTATATTCTTATATGTTTGTTATTCCCATGGGAGGATCTGACATTATTTTGGGAGTGCAGTGGCTCACCACTTTGGGCACTATTGAGATGAATTTATATGAATTATTCATGAGGTTCCATTCATAAGGAAGGAACTTTGAACTACATGGATTACAGGCTGAATCTACACAATTGATTAGTTCCCATCAGATGACAAAGATTCTCATAAAAGGTGTAGATGTTCTTATGACACGCTTTTTTCCATGGAGGTTCAACCAACCAAGGAGTATACACATCCTAATTTTCAAAATATATTACATGAATATTATGTTTTTTTTAATGACATGCCAAAAGGACTTCCTCTTAGTCATGCACATGATCCCATTAGACTCATTTTAGGAAGTACACCACCCAATATCAGGCCCTACAAGTATCCCTATTCCTAAAAAAGTGAAATTGAAAATATGATACAAGAGATGTTAGAGGTAGGAATCATCTGACACAGTCAAAGTGAATATTTCTCCCCAGTGGTCATGGTATGAAAGAAGGATGATATATGGAAGATGTGCCCAAATAATAGAGAACTCAATAAATATACTATCAAATATAAGTTTCTTATTCTAATAATTGATGATTTTCTAGATGAATTACATGATGCTATTTATTTTACCAAGTTAGATCTTCACTCTAGATATCATTAGATTCACATTCGCAACGAGGACATACCTAAAATATCTTTCCAAACTTAGGAAGGCCATTATGAATTTAAGGTCATGCCTTTTGGCCTCATAAATGCAAGATCTACATTTTAGAGTTTGATGACTACTATTTTTAGGTCATTTTTTAGAAAGTTTGTATTAGTTTTTTTTTATGATATCCTCATCTATAGAAAAAATTGGGAAGACCATTTAAATCATGTGAAATGAGTGTTATTAGTTATGGAAAAACATCAAATTTATACCAAACCTTCCAAATTTACTTTTGGTGTCTAAGAGGTGGAGTAATTGGGTCACGTGAAGTAGTGAAATTTTATCCAAAGAAAATACAAGTGATGATGGAGTGGAAAGTTCCTAGGACCCTCAATAACCTCTATGGATTTATGCAGCTTACTAGTTACTATCACAAGTTTGTCAAAAATTATGGTAGCATTACAATCACACTAAACTCTTGTTCAAATAAAGACTCCTTCTAGTAGACTGATTCAACTACCAAGGCATTTAAAGATAAGAATATGTTTATGTGCACAAATCTATTATTTAGCTAATCTTAATTTTTCAAAAAAAATTGTTGTGGAGTGTGACACATCAAGATATGGCATGGGATTTGTACTCATGAAAGTAGGCAAACCACTAACATTTGAAAGTCACCAACTGAAGGAAAAAATAGGATCAAACTAATCTATGAGAAAGAGATGATGAATATTATGCATGTAGTGAGTCAATGGATACCTTATCTGATGGGTCATCACTTTCAAGTAAATACTGATCATGATAGCCTCAATTTTTTTTGGAACAATGCTTATCATCTAAATAATAAAAAAAATGGATGACTAAAATGTTAGGCTATGATTTGGAAATAGTGTATAAGAAAGGAAAAGAGAATGTGGTGGAAGATGCCCTCTCTTGATGGGATGAATGAGTTGAGGCATTGTTATGCACCATGACCATGTGCCAGACATATCAGCGAGAGGAAGCAAGATCAGAATGAGAGAATGATAGTTGTACCAAGTATTTGATTTATAATCTTTAGTAGGGTTTTAATTAATCTAAAAATTTTACATGGAATGGGAACACATAATGGTATAAAGATAGATTATACATTTGTAAGCATTCTCTCTTCAAACATAAAATTATTCAGGAACTTCAAGCTTCTCCACTTGGAGGTCACTTAGGATTTTTGAAAACATATCATATAATCAAGAAAGATTTAATTTAAGAAGGAATCAAAGGGGATGTTAAAAAATATGTGGCTAAATGTATTGTATGCCAAAAAAATAAAGGTGAAACCATTAAGACCCTAGGTCTTTTTCAGCATTTATTCATCCCTAGCTAGTGTTGGGAAGAGGTTTCCATGGATTTCATTATGGGGTTACCATGTTTTGAGGGTAAAAATGTTATCATGATAGTTGTGGATTAACTCACCAAGTATGCTCATTTTTATCCTTATCACAACCATTTGTTTTCAATACAATAGCTTCTACTTTTCTCAATATAGTTCAAAAATTGCATGACACTCCAAAGATCATTGTAAGTGATCAATATCCCATATTTACTAGTAATTTTTGGACTGAATCATGTGCATGTTTAGGTACCTAGTTGGCTCATAAATAATTATATCATCCTTAATATAATAGATAAATAGAGGTAGTCAAGAAATGTATTAAAGGGCATCTTCATTATTTTGTTTCTAATAAATATGACAAATGGGTTCATTAGCTGCCACTTGTTGAATGGTTATATAACACTTATTTTCACACTTCTTTCAAGATGTCTACCTTTGTATAATTATATGGGTATCACCCCCCATCCATCACTTCAATTTTTATAGTGTATCCTAAGGTTTGAGTTGTTGATGAACACATTAACCATCAACAAGAGGTGTTAGTTAGTATGTGAAAGAATTTAGTAATGGCACAAACTCAAATGAAGCAACCAACTGATCAACATGTGAGCAGTATTTTGACATAGGTGATTGGGTCTTTGTGTGTTTGCATCCATATAAGCAGATGTCTCTGAAGAAATAAAAAAAGGATAATAATATTTTACCTAATTATTATTTCCCTTACTAAATCTTGAATAAAATTGGTAGAGTAGCTTACAATCTAGAATTACCCCCAACCACTTGCATAAATCTTGTATTTTTTGTATCTTTCCTGAAGAAAGTGATTTGACATAGAGTTTCCACTCAAACTAAATTACCTAAATTAGATGAGGAAGGCAAAGTAATTATGGAGCCTCAAGAGATACTTCACATGTGCACTAAGTAACTATAGAATAGAGCAATTAATAAATATTTGATCAAATGGAAGAACTTGCATTTTGAAGATGCAACATATGAGGATGAAGTATTCTTATAACAACATCCTAGTTTGATTCAACATTGAGGAAAACATTATTTTGATGGGGATGGGAATGTTATGCCCTTAACCTATAATAAATCTAGGGATATGTGTGACCAACTTATGGCTTACATTCCTTCATATTATCTTGTTGCATTTCTCGATGTTCTTAGTATGGTCATCCTATGGAATAACCATAGCTAAGTAAATTATATATAGGAGGTAGTGGTTAATATTTTTTCATCATATTTTGAATTCTATTATTATTGAATTGTTGTGTAGGTTGCCTCCTCAAAGTGGATTAGTCATAATATTCAAGAATTTTACTCCTTCACTAATTATTATTGTGGATCTTCCTATCATGCTCCTAATTTTACCATATATAATTATATTTTTGTGAATCATTGAAGTAATTTCTTTACACTCTCACAAGGTTTTTTCAATGATATACTAGGATATCATGCTCAAGCCTGTATATAGTCACCTAATTTGAATTGTTAATGATTTAATGAGGCTCAAAATAGCATAACCTAGTGATCTTAGTGATGTTTCAAGGTTTATCACTATCTCCATAATCTTCTAGAGGTCTACAATTAGGCTTCTTAGGCAAGATAGTAATACAATCACCTTTTTGGGCCAACTTAGTAAATTGAATAGCTTATGTATCATCTTAGGAGATATGTATATGGGAATAGAGGGACATATAACCTCCACACAAGTTTAAAAATCATTTTTACTTGATTTTAGGGCTTATCACCACTTTGCACACTCACAAATAATCTTGTAACTATGAATTTTAGGCCATCTTCATACACTTTGTCCTTGGCATGTGCTATAAATATGATTCACCAAAGGAATAGGAGAGTCATAGAGGCTATTAAATCAATTTCAATATCAATCCATCCCATTTAAGTCACTTATATGATCAATTTCTCCCATCAGGTCATTATGACAGTTTAAGGAGGGTTTTAAGTAGCCTAGTTTATTAATGATTATTCATAGCCTATAGGGATTCAATGCATAAAATAATTATAATAATTATGAGTAAACAAATCTATTCACACTTACCAATGAGATAATAACACCATGCATCTTCTCAAGTGAGTTTTAACATGCCAAAAGTGCCTCTTAGGTGACTAGGTCTATAAATGTGGACTTGAGAGATATAATTTTGCATGGGAATGCACCAAATTAGCTGGTTTGAGTTTAAAACATTGAATTAGGGTCTGTGCCACATATTTTGAGGTATAGCCATGCCTAATCAATGAATTAACCTTTTAGTGTACTTGAAACTGCTTCAAGATCAAAATTGAGGTTTATGCCTAGTTACATTCAAGTGACCCTAACAGGATTAATTGAGTACTTTAAAACTCATAGAAACATATTATAACATGTTTTAAACCCTATTTATAATATTTAATCCTTATAACACTTCCATAATTGTAAGTTTTATTGAATTTTCATACACAAGCTTATGTATGACCAATTTAGGCTCTTCAAGCCTAATTAGACCTCTTGCCAATTTCATTGTCTTCAATATTTATAGTAAAAATATATGAGGATATTATTATAATCTATAATAGATTACATATGTGTCCTTGTATTTCATTTCCCTTTTCAAATCTCTAGACATCCCTCCAACACCACATAGTTCATGTTTTCCTCTTTCTACACATACACGCCTATATTTTCTTAATAGGTCTGAATTACTACTTTGAAATGAAAACTCCTAAACCCAATAATAAATTAGTAAATGAGATCACTTGGATGAATTATACATGTCTATACCATTTTTGTAATATGAAACCACTTCCACATTGGTTTCTCAGGAGTCATGTCTTCTCATCTAGTATTCTCTCCCTTAGGTCTCATAGTCTTAGTATGTCTTCATTAGGTTTAGATTTCCACTTCAAAGTGAAAAATATTAAATATAAAACTAATTTAATGTATGGGACAAACAAAAATCATTCCATATATTCTACATCTTGACCTCATCTTTTACAAGTTCAAGCTTCATGCAAAACTTGTTCATCTCTACCATAAGCCTATAGGTCTATGTTTGGATATGTATTAATAATTATAGTGATTCATTTATATTATCATAAAATATAAAAAAATTATCCTTATTTTTATGAGGTTTATAATCTCTATTAAAACTTTCCAAACCTTCTAATCACTATAAAACCATTCTCTCTTACCTTAGTTTGTATCAGGTGGCAATTTGATCTTGGAGAATCTCTTTCTTTCTCACAGAAACTAAGTTTGTTTGCTTAGATGGTATAATTTTAGGTAAATTTTAAAAAAACATTATCATTAAGTACCCTCTCAATGGTATAACCTATAATAAATATCAAACACCTCCACTTTTATGCAGACTTACAATCACCCATCCATTCAAGAACCAAGAAGTTTTGTTGAGAAAAACAAGGCCAAAACCTTCATGAACTATTTTCCATCACTTAAAGTGGTTTTAAAA